>CM059207.1:36548252-36593252 GCA_030347435.1 Clarias fuscus
ACTTGGAGAATGCCCGAGTCGTCGTCGTTTTTGTGTGCAGAGGTTTACAGGAAGTAACAATCCTGCTCCATATTCGATCCATCTATTACCCGAGTCTGATTAGCAAAACACTTCAGCCAGAGAGACTCGCACTCATTAGTGACATCACCTGCACTAGTGTATAGGGAGAATGCTTTTGGTCTGTCTGTATCCTGAAAATGTATTCGGATTACACTGAAAATATATATATATATATATATATTTTTTTTTACATGTGAAAACACACAAAAATCACTATTAAATTAAATATTTGCAGTAATATACACAAAACCGCAGAGCGGAAGTTAAGTTTACAAAATAAATCAAAATAGAAACAAAAAACAAACAAACTGATTACATCATGTCACTTTTATTTATACTGTACGTCTAATCCAAGTAAATGTAAACAACACTTCGGGTCATTTTATCCTAGAAGTCACGTCTATTCACTTTCCCGATTACATCACCCTATACTCCCTGTCACGTGTGTAGCGTTTCCTTTATCCTCTTCTCCATTGTACTGTTATGATGTCGATAAGAAGCAGAACGTTTTAATTAGCCACTCATAACGTACAATACGTATAACAAAAGGAAGACGCGCAAAAAAAAAAAAAAAGAAAAGAAAAAAAAAAGCGTTAAAGACGATCTTCCCGCTAAGCAACTTCGCAGCGCTTCACTGTATCTGACGGATCTCTGCTATCAGTCTGACTGCTCCCTGCTGCGCTGAAACATTAAAAGCCTAATGCGCTGGGATTTAAATAATTGATTAAAGTCGTGTCTCTGGTGAGGACCTTTAAGTTTAATATGAGGCTCGCTGAACAAGAAGAGCCCAAAAATGACAGCTGGTGCACTTAATGCATGGCCGGCTTGCCAGCGCTGAGCACGAGCAGATCCCTTCTGAAAGCAGACGCGGTCGAGCTGATGAGCGGAGATCTGTTCGCGCTAATGCCAAACCCGAGGCCCGCTCCCGTAGGGGCATGTAGCTTTTATTAACATCGTGATTAAAAGCTTTCATTTTTTGGCTGTACGCGTAAAAACATTTAACACCTGGTTGAGTTTGTAAACTCGAGCGCCATTCCGTGAAGCATGGTGGCGGTAGTACACAGTGCTGTAGGGCTAAAACAACCTGCACGAAACGAGCTGTACAACCTGTAAGGATTATTGCATCCAAGTTTAAACTAGAACTTTTATTTAAACATGACAAATCAGGAACATAATGTTAGGACATTGACCTTTAGCTCTAACTCTCTAACACCGTGAATCATGTTAAAGCTAAGCCTCAATAGAATTACACGCATGTAATAGTTATTTACTATCTTTAAGGAACTTGCCCAAGGCCCTACTCGACTATCATTTGCATCATGACAGAAACAACACAAGAGCATGCATGATGATTACAAACCGGTTCTTTTGACTCTGTATCTGTACACTATGGATTGTTTTCTATTAACTGAATTAAATAGAATAAATTGGTTTACAATAACTAGTGTTAATCAAGACACGCAGCTGAATTACGATACACATGATAACAGTCACATTTTGACGTCACTGAATAGCCTCGAGACAAACAGCTACTGTACGACCAGCCGTCGCTCGGCTTCATGTTGCTTCTCTCTCTCTCTCTCTTAGTCGTGGTCTTGAAGTTAATAAAAGAAAATACAATAGCTGGGCAAACACCAAGCAAAGAAAACTACTAAGGAGATTGCTGGAACTGTGTTAAGAACGGTCCAGGACATTATTAAACCTGGAAGGGTAGCGCTGAGTCAGCAACTTCATAAATCATGAATGAGATGACTTAAACGTCTGGTGAAGCCACATCATGAAACCATGGACAGTGAAAACCAGAGCGATGTTTAATAGTGAAAGTAAGAGCATTTCCATACACACACACACACACACACACACACACAATGGGATGAGGACTCTCAGGACTTGGACTAAACAGCTGAGTGTCCATAAGAAAAGCACTTGTTGGTGAGGCTTCAGTTTGCTAGGGAGAATAAAGACTGGACTTTGGAACAATGGAAGAGGGTCACGTGACTCACCTGATGAGACCAGACTGAGCGTATTCCAGAGCGATGGGCGTGTCAGGGTAAGAAGGGACGCGCAATAAGCGATGCACCCATCATACATGAAATGGCGAATGTTCAATGAAATGAAATCCCAGGGCGAAACATTCTGAACGGTAAAGAAGCATGGTGTACCTGGAGGTATGAAGGGAACGCCTCCTCCAGTTTGGTTTTCTTCTTCCTGTACCTCTTCTTGACCTTCTCTAAAGGTTCAGGAACAGGCGGCGTCTCGTCTACTGGCGCGTCTGGTTCGTTCCAGCCTGGGATTAACGAGACAGATGGAAAAGATTTTTATAATTCAATTTTTAGAAAATAATAATAATAATAATAATAATAATAATAAATCAATACTAAAATTTACTTTTTTTTTTTAAAGTGGATTTCGATCTTTCTGTTATTAATGACACTTGCTCTGTGTATGTTGGGTTCATTCATTTGTTATATTAATAAAGAAACAGGGAAATAAAATGAAGCTGTACCATTCTTGGCACACATTAAAATAAAAATCTTTCTCTGCGGTTGCAAGATGAAAAAAAAAAACAAAAACAAAAAAACAAAAGTGCACCAAGTATAAATTCTTGCCTAAAAGTAGGGACGTTTACAGACTATCTATTTAAAGCACTATTTTAACTTGGATCGATACATTTCTATTCTGTACAGTTTTTTTTTTGTGGTTTCTGTGCTCCGCCAGACCAAAAATAATCAGACAATCAATTATTAAACCTTCTGTGCCATCTGTGTATGTAAGCAGGAGAGAACATTAATAATATGGGTTGCCAGGTTTCAGTAGTATTACACTTTAGGAGTTCAAGAACCACAAACCTGGCAACCGTGGTCTCAAGGGCTGAAAGTGAAATTCGAACTGGATTTTCATCCTTACCTTCGTCTTTCCCAGGGGGGTTTTCCATGAACGATCCAGTCGAGTCCTTCCTACTTAGGCATCGCTTGTTCTTGCCTTGCCCGGTCTTGCTCCTCTGGCGAACCATAAACCCACCAATACCTAGTGAGAGAAAGTGATGAGATGCCAGAGTGAACTTCCAAACTAGCTAATGGATCCGGTCAGGAATTAATAACGCGGGACCCTGACAGTGAAACTCTTGATATTAATCTCCATCATTCATCCTGACGCAGGAGCCGCAGCCTGGCAGCAGGGTGATTCATCTTGGCTCTTTGCTTTGCTCTGCCCTCCAGGACCTATTTCAGGTAAGCCTATTTCGGGCGAGCCAGTCTGGCATGGTTTACTCTGCCACTTCCTTAGCCCTTGTGCTTCCGAGATGCCAAGCAGCACTTGTGCGAGCTAGCGTTCAGCTTGAGTTACGAACGGGGAAAATGAGATACAGGTGAAGTCGGAAGTTTACGCTGAAGTCTTTAAATCTGATTTTATTACCACTCCACGGATTCGAGGTTAACAAACCGTTAGTTTTGCCACGTCGGTTACAACGTCTGTTTTAAGTGATTTTTCTAAGCGGGTGCAGTGCGATTCCACTGGGTCAGAAGTTTACATACATTCAGGTGAGTGGGGCTTCAGTTCCACAAAATTATGTCACGGCTTTAGACGCTTCCAGTACGGGTCAACTGGAGGTGTACCTGGTGATGTATTTAAGGCCAGCCTTCAAACTCACTGCCTTATTGGAAAAATCTAAAGAAATCAGCCAAGACCTTAAAAAAAAAAAAAAAGAAAAAAGAAAAAAACGAGTCTGATCCATCCTTGGGAACGATATCCAAATGCCTGAAGGTGCCAAGTTCATCTGTACAAATAAAACTACGCAAGTATTAACACCATGAAACCCCAAAGTCATCATAACACTCAGGAAGGAGATGTGTACTGTCTCCTAGAGATGAACAGAATTTGGTACAAAAAAAAGGTCTAGAGGAAACGTGTACAAAAATATCTACATCCACAGATATAGACAATGAGAGCGATGTTGCTCAGCGAAGAAGTAGCCTCTGCTCCAAAACCACCAACATGAAGCCAGACTGCTGCTTGCAGCTGCACATGTGGACAAAGATCTGACCATTTTGGCGAAAGGTCCTCTGGTTTGATGAAACCTGTTTTGCCCTAATGACCATCGATATGTCTGGAGGGAAAAGGGGTGAGACTTGCAGGAGTGACATCACCATCATGTTGCGGTTTGGGGGCTTTGCTCCAGAAGGGACTGGTGCACTTCACAGAATAGATTAGATAAGCAACATCTCATGAAAGACTTCAGCCAGAAAGTTAAAGCTTGGACGCAAAACAGGTCTTTCCAAATGGACAATGACGCCAAGCTTCCTTCCAAAGGTGGGGTAACAGGGCTTAAGGACAATAAAGTCGCGGTGCTGGAGTAGCCCTGAAAGAAAGCGTGTAGACGGGAATGAAAACGGCGTGTGCGAGTAGAACCGAGAGCAGCTCCGTCAGGAGGAATCGGATAAAATTCCAGCAAGTTAACGTGAGAAGGGTGTGGAGTTCGATCTGACTCAAGCCGAACAATTTAAAGGCAATATTATAAAATACCAAGTATATGTAAACCTCTGACCCTCTGGAAATTAAAGCTGAAATAAATCTCTCTCCTACTATTATCCTGACATTTCACGTTCTTAATAAAACATCATAATGATCCTAACCGACCGAGGATTAAACGCCAGGAATTGCGAAAAGAAAACGCGTTTAAATAGATTTGGCTAAGGTGTGTAAACTTCTGACTTCAACTGTGGCTAAATTTCAAGCCAAGACATACAGCTGGAGGCCTGGAAATATGCAAAAGCTAATAATTACAGTGTATACGCCAGTCGTGTTAAACACCTTTGAACTACACATTTGCGTTTGCTCATTTGATAGATACTTTTATGCGAACTGACAGGTTACGACCGAGCGGTTGGAGTCGAAACGTCTCGCTCAAGGACACATCCATACCATCCTGGCGGTCGCGCTCGGATCCGAGCTCGTACATTTTATAAATCGTGAGCGCAGAGTCTTAAACACAGGCAGGAGAAAAAGAGAAGGAAGGAGGGATTCTTGGTTTAAAGATATAAATGAAAATCCCCTGAATAATGTCTGAAACTCAACGCCAACACATAATCAATCCTCTATAATGCCTTTGGTTCTATTGACCGGCCAAGAAACACAGCCAAGAAAAAGTTCAATTAGTAAAAAGTGGACATGAATCCATCCCTTTATTTCTCATTTAACACAAAGAAAACATGTCACATTGCTAATAACGCCTGAAAACCAGCCATCCATTGTTTTCATTGATGCGTAGCCAGATTAGCACCACTGGTCGCTTCGATCTCAGAATTCCTTCACAAATTATAAAGTAATGGCTCACGTTAGCTGCTCTGGGGGAGAGAAAAAAAAAAAAAAAAAGAAAAAAAAAACTCGCCAAGCGTAAATGCATCCTGAGTCTGATGCTATCCAAGTCTACCCGAGTCAGACACATTTTACCACCAGGGTCCTGACAAATTCATCACACTCGAACTGCAACACGACTATAAATCATAAATCAGGACAAGCAAATGTTACCCAAGCCGAAAGAAATACTTTAAGAATAAGGAGCGATAAAATCTAGCTACCAAGTGGCGCAGAAAAACTTTCGCCCTCCCGCTGAGTTCTATACACGACGATGACCGCGGATGGGCGTCCACTGGGCGTCCAGTGGCAACAGTGGTTGCCACTGTTTTTGTTGGCACTAGAAAAAGCAAGCAATTGGACGTTCTGTCAGTTCATGGATGGAGAAGAGGACAGATAGAGTCAGAGGACAAATCAGAGTCTCTGGAGTTGGAAAAACGCACATGCAAACTCTCAAAGTTGGTAGGTGATAAGATAGCTAAGTAGCAAAAAAAAAATTCTCGTCTGTTCAATTCCAGAGATTGGGCTGAACCACCAGAACAGGACCAGCACCCCGTTTTCTCAATTCCCCACCCTATTTCATGTCTTTCCATTTTTATTCCACATTCCCAGAATCTGGTCATAGCGTGTTGGGTGGCTACCAACCAGGAAAAGCGTAGATGCTAATGAGGTGCTTCCTCTGAGACATCTGCTGTCAGTTACTGTATCTGTCTACAGCGGCTGCCCGAAATTAACTAGCTTCAGTCTGATTGACAGGTGAGAGACAGAAAAAAAAAAAAATAAAATACACCCATTCCCGTTCCTCCCCAGTAGTCCCCCCTCCCCCAACACACCCCACCTGCCACCAAAAGCGCCTATGGCTAATCATGCTCACTCTCTTTAACGTAGCTCTGGAGTCGGGTAGGGTTTGGGAGAAAAAAATTTAAATAATATTTTTTAAATATGGACAGTCCAACTCATTAGCTGATTCTTCATCATCATCATCATCATCATCATCATCATCAGATTCCCAAAACACTGTTAATGTAAATCCATTAGAAATCGTGTCTTTCTCGCTGCTTGGTTTTGAACTTGGCTGAAACATCGACTACAACGTGACGACGACGCAGAACGTCAAATCTAATGAGAGGGTGTTTGCAACGGAATCAGACCCACCGCAACTGAATCACACGCTCTTCTTTACGCACGAGCGAGCAAGCAAAAGTAATTGGGGAAATTAGCATAATCTTTGGACAAATAATTAGCACGTTGTTCCAAAAGATTTGACAAGCACAAGTCTGAGTTTCTTTCCAAACGTAGGAGACGTCTTCCTGCTGTTGCTGCTGCTGCGCCAGGCCATGCAGTGTTCAGCTCTTCTGCAGTTCTGGGACTTTCTGCCTCGAGAAAAATGCGATGCACAGGTTGACGCAACTGCTGCGCGCGAGACTGACACGAGAACCCGTGCTAGCTTGTTTGTGTTTTTTTTTTCTATTGCAATGAGGATCGTGTTCATTTCTGCACAACCGATGTGGAAGCACAAAAATCTAACCTTATAACAAGCTTATTTATATATTTTTTTAATTGCTCGTTGTTAATGGAGGCAGTAAAAAGGGCTGTTGAAAATGAATTGATGTGATCTTTCATGGGTCAGTTAGATTTCTCCATTTTATATTTTCACTCATTTTAAAACCTTTATGCTTTTTGCAGGTCAGGATTGCCAGAACGCTGAAAACAAAATCCTCCTATTCAGAGCTCAACCCTCACCTACTTTGATAAAAACCAGATCAAATAATGACGCATCTGGACTAGAACTCGTACTGCAGCCTAATTCCACATGCACATGCTTTTTTTCAGGAAGATCAGCCTAATCCCTGAATTTAAAATAATAATAACTATTATTATTATTATTATTATTATTATTATTAATAATAATACAAGGATAAGGATTATGTGCAAGGTGCTTAGGTCCGCTCATCATTTCTTGCAACTTCATTATTATTATTATTATTATTATTATTATTATTATTATTATTATTAAGTTGCAAGAAATGATGAGCGGGCCCAAGCACCTTGCACATAATCCTAATCCTTGTATTATCAATAATAATTGCAACTTAATAATAATAATAATAATAATAATAATAATAATAATTTTATTATTATTATTATTATTATTATTATTATTATTATTATTAAGTTGCAAGAAATGATGAGCGGGACCAAGCACCTTGCACATAATCCTAATCCTTGTATTATTAATAATAATAATTAATAATCTGTATAATAATCAATAATAATAATCAATAATAATAATATTATTATTATTATTAAGTTGCAAGAAATGATGAGCGGGCCCAAGCACCTTGCACATAATCCTAATCCTTGTATTATCAATAATAATAATAATAATAATAAAATTATTATTATTATTATTATTATTATTAAGTTGCAAAAAATGATGAGCGGGCCCAAGCACCTTGCACATAATCCTAATCCTTGTATTATCAATAATAATAATAATAATAATAATAATAATAATAATAATAAAATTATTATTATCATTATTATTATTATTATTATAATAATAATAATTATTATTATTATTAAGTTGCAAGAAATGATGAGCGGGCCCAAGCACCTTGCACATAATCCTAATCCTTGTATTATCAATAATAATAATAATAATCATAATAATAATAAAATTATTATTATGATTATTATTATAGTTGCAAGAAATGATGAGCGGGCCCAAGCACCTTGCACATAATCCTAATCCTTGTATTATCAATAATAATAATAATAATCATAATAATAATAAAATTATTATTATCATTATTATTATTATTATTATAATAATAATAATAATTATTATTATTATTAAGTTGCAAGAAATGATGAGCGGGCCCAAGCACCTTGCACATAATCCTAATCCTTGTATTATCAATAATAATAATAATAATCATAATAATAATAAAATTATTATTATGATTATTATTATTATTATTAAGTTGCAAGAAATGATGAGCGGGCCCAAGCACCTTGCACATAATCCTAGTCCTTGTATTATCAATAATAATAATAAAATTATTATTATTATTATTATAATAATAATAATTATTATTATTATTAAGTTGCAAGAAATGATGAGCGGGCCCAGGCACCTTGCACATAATGCTAATCCTTGTATTATCCATTGTACATGTCATGCACTTTAATTCAACATTCCCTCATTAAGAATGAGATTTTCTGATTGTATTTAAACACCGTACATCATGTGTGTTGTTTTACTTCATCACAATAGTCAAGATTTCCTTGCATTAAATGTACTTTAAGTTCAAAAAGTAATAAAATTGACTCTAAAATTATATCTGTCGCCCGTTACGTTTGTGATCCGAGAAAAGAACACAGAGTTTAAGTCACTGCTTTAATCTAAATGAAAGTATTCCGTCTCCACGACGACGAGTGCCGGGCTGCAGGGTACCTCGAGACACGGCCCGAGTATGAGCATTACTGTACACGTGTACGCAGGACTGAGTCAGCTCTGCAGAAGACTTTCAGCAAGAAAACAATTAAAGTCTGTATGTGATAACGAGCGCTGCTTCAGGGAGAGAGAAACCAACAGAACAGAAGTGCAGGACTTCACCGAGCACGGCGTATTTAAATTGAGCTGTACTGCTACAAGTGCTCAAAAAAAAAAGAAAAAAGATAAGCTCTTTTAAGAGATTACCCCCCTCCCCCCTCTAACACCCCCCCCCCCTTCACCCTATAGCTCAGAGTTGCAGTTCTTCACGGAAGTGCTGCTTAGCCAGGAGCTCTGTGGGATGCTATTTAAGGCCGGGATTGTGCAGCTACATCATTTCACACTCCAGTGGAGCTGTCCTTTCCGATAAGTGCACTTCTCTCTCCCTTCCTCCCCTACACCCCCGTCCCTTCCCTTCCCTCCCCCTCCCTTTCTCTTGACATGTCTCTTTACTTCACCCCCCCCCCCCCCCTCCTGTTTCCTCACCTGGCCTGTAGGGTTTCCTCTTCCTCTTCTTGATCCCGTCGAGGCCTTCTGAGCTTTTCAGTTCTTCGTCGACGGGCTCTCGCTCGGGGCTGGAGTCAGACTTCACGTCACAGTCCATCAGATCGCCCTCTGCAACGCAGCAAAGCAAGATCTCACTGAGCGGGTAACCGTATCACACATTCGCACACAGTTCTAAAAGCTCGATCGATGGTTCCTGACCCTGAGCCTACACGCTCGAGCCGAGAGCGAGACCGTATTTCTTTTCTAATCCCGCTCCACCCACGTGTCCGTGGCCCCCGCTCCCTACCGGAGACGTTTCCATGTCCACAAGACTGAACTCATCCAGGCGCCAAAATATTAACAAATACATCATTGAACATGGTTAAGACTGAGATTCTGTCTACGGGAGACGAAAAAAAACCAAAAAAAAAACTAACCTGACAAGTTAACCCTTTCATGTAGAAATTGTTTATAAGAAAATCCCCCCCCAAAATTCTGATTATTTTAAAATAAACGGAAATACCACAATTTCCCCCAACAAACAAACAAACAAGCCATCCAGCGGCCAACATCTTTAACTCTGAGCGTACAGAGACGTCAGTCATCAAAAGTTTTCAATAAAAAAAATTATTAAAGATTGAGAGCTCCAAAAGCAGACTTTAATTTATGAACAATCTCGATTGATCTGTGCGCGACTTCACCACATCTTCCATCATTTATACCGCTCATCCTGTGGAGGGTCGCGGCAGCCCTGGAGCCCGTCCCGGAGACCACCGGGGACAAGGCGGGGCAACACACCGGGCGGGGCTTAAACACATCACAGGGCACAAGCGCAGCCACACACGGATCAAACACCAGGTGTAATTTAGAAACACCAGTTAGTGTTAATGTCTATGGACTGTGGGAGGAAACCGGAGGACCTGGAGGAAACCCACCAAGCACGGGGAGCTGTGAGGCGATAGTGCTAAACCGTTACGTTACCCGAGTGCTACTTTATACTTTACGATAAATGTTTATAATGTCTTATGTTTTAAAACATTAAAAAAGAGGCTTACAGTACAATATGTTGACTGTCCATGGAACAATTAATGAATAATAAATAAAATTAAAACAGCCACATGTTTTAAAACCTGAATTTAATTAATGAGGCCAAAAAAAAAAAAAAAAAATGTAATTAGACACAGAAGGTTTAATTTGTTTGATCTGGGTTCATGTAGGCGTCCTTTCATCTATTAACAGTATTTGTGTATATTGAAGGAAAATAAGTCTTTTCATTTATCTAAGAAGTACAGAAGCTGTATTTAGTAAATACCGGCAATTATACAGCAGATGACTGCATGAATGACAGTGAAATATTACGACATTATGACATTTTTTTTTTTATTAAATGTTACTTAATGTTGATAAACTTCCATATTTCTCAACCGAATCTGTGCAGATCACAAGTTTTATTTACTTTATTAACAAAAAAAATAACAATAATAAATTCAAAAAAATATCTAATAAAAATAAAAATAAATCAAACCTGCCAAATGAAAAAGACTCGTATTAGAGACGTGACTTTTTATTTGGTAAAAAAAAAAAAAAAAAAAAAACAGGCTTTCTCCAGATGACCCTGACCGCAGGAACTCTTATTTAGTTTGGTTTGTTGCTGCGAGACGATCGAGATCCTCCAGCCCTTCTCCTGCCCTGCTGATGGATGAAGCCGTCATGAATTAGCCGAGATCGGGCCAGGAGCTCATGGAGCGAGCGCTTTACTGACCGCTGCGTTTTCCACGCTTCCCTTCTCTTCCTAAATCAGATTCATTAGACGCTGTGGCGCTCCCCGCACCGCTGCGCGTCTCCATCTCGCTCCGGCCTTCTCCATCCAGCGCTCAACATTCCCTTCTCTTTAGGTCACAGGGCTGCGTCTCGGTGTGCCGATCAGACGCCAGAGCGACTTAAACGCATCCTCCGCCAGCGTATTAATGATCAATTACACGAGGCGCAGTCGTCGAGCTCACGCTATCCAAACAGCAAGTAAAGTCCCGGCTTATCCGCAAATAAACCCAAGAACGGCTCTTACTTTAGCTTGCACAAGGCTCAGGCAGACGTAGAGTCTGGTCTCTGGAAGCGAGCGAGCACACGCACATGATTTGTGTACTGTGTCTTTGACGCCTATTACACAAAATTCATTTTATTTTATTATTATAATTTTTTTTTTTTTTTTTTATTATAAAAAGTTCAGATGGGTCTCTGGTGTGCAATGAAAAAGAAATCCCTACTTTTTGTCCTTTTTACTATTGCTCAGAGCTTAAATGAGTAAATTTGAGCTTTCCCCCTAATGTGACCTCATACAAGGAGAGCCCCTCCCCTCCAACTTTGCTGCTTTCTAGCTCAGCACTAGCTCATTCACTTCATTTACTGAGGTCTGAGAAACCTGAGTGGACGTTATCATTAGCTGGAGACCGTTGTTCAGTAGCTACAGAAATAGTAAAACATGGGACCTTTAATCAGCACGTCTGAGCATCGACAGTGACGAATGGTGATGAAATTATACTACTGATGGTGCTGAAGAGCCCAACGTTGGGAAAACAGTCCACTCAAAAGCGCACAGCATAAAAAAATGGCCGTGAAGGAGTGGAGGAAAAACATACGGCCAAGAGCATGCCGGTGTTTACGTGTCTCGAGCTGCTCCCAGGGGCGCGGCGTATACATTAAACTATGGCTTAAACATACAGGACGGTACAGGACGCCTCATTAAGATAAGTGTAATCGTTTCCCAGGAAATGACAAACTATAACACTACAATGAGGAAATCTCCAGAAATAATATCTTCCAGATGCACTATCGTATCAGTGACGCGTGTAACGCTAAAGGGCAGGAACTCAAACATCAGACCGCACACCCAACCGCCCACATGCACGCACACACACGCACGCACTGGGAAACACGGCGTACCTCTGCTGTCGTCCACGTCGCCCTCCCTGGAGAACTCGGACTGAGGATCCGGCGGCGCCTGGAGCACGGCCACGCTGTTCTGGTTGATGATCCTGAGTCTGAGTTTGGGTTTGGCCCGGCGGCGCCGTCCAGAGGGCACGGACAGGCTCTTCAGCTGGCACAGGCCCGATTCGGTCAGACACACGCCGTCCTGAGTGTACGTCTTCTGGAAGTCTGATATGGACACAGATAAGACAGATCGATCCTCTTTCCAAATCATTTATGCATCATCAGTAAAGTTACAATAAAGACCGGCACTGTCTCTTCAAACCCGGCTGAGCCAGAAAGTCAGCGGCTAGTTAACTGCCAACACCGAGCGAAGAGAACACGGCATGAGAGTTTATCTCACAGGCACGAGAGGACCAGAGACTGTCTGTTCTGATAACAAAAAAAAAAAACATGGCTGATGTAGATCATCACTAACATTAGCTAAATTACCTAGCAGAAAACACAGGTTATGTTGTCATGACAACCAATCTATAAATCCAGAATAAGCAGTCGAGTGAAATGGAAATAATTTATTGAGGTATTTCAAGTCAATCGATCTTTTCCAACTAATCAGTCATGTCTGTAAACGTCCCGATTGAGTGGTTAGTAGTAGCCTTAATGTGGAGCCCCCTAGTGACGGGGAGGAACTGAACACGACTAAATAATGGAGAAAATCGGGGGGAAAAGCCAAAATAAATAAATAAATAATCATTATTTATCAACATTGATCTATTTTCTTACTCGATCTTTTCCAGTATCTCTCACTGACGTTTCAGTTTTAAACACAAACAGTCTAGCTCTAGTCTAAACGGTATAGATTTGAAAAGATTAAGACGGTGAGAGAAGTCATGCTTGCTTGAAGTCATGTGACCTACTGATGATCAAGCACAACTTCTGTAGCCACGCCCCCTACAACAAGCGCTTAGAATAAAGATGAAAGAAATGAGCTTACATTGAAAGGTCCCGTATTTTGCTATTTCTTTAACAAGTTAATGCTCCCCCAAAGTGTGTGCTTGTGTGTGTACATGTGTGTGCGTGTGTGTGTTATTTAACGCCCGTCTGGTCATGGTTTTATTTTTTTATGTACCTTAAACCGAATTTATTTCACTCCTCACCTAGGGTTAGGGTTAGGGTTAGGGTTACACCTCTTGCTGGGGGGAGGGGCTCTGCTTGTATGAGGTCACAATAGGGGGAAAAATCCATTTGGCTTGTTTAAACACTGACCAGTACAACAAATCGAGCAAGAAATCTTTCTTCTCATGTTTTTTGTTTTGTTCCTTTATTTAAATACACACACACACACACACACACACACACACACACACACACACACACACACACACAGGAGACTGATCTGAATATCTAAAAGAATATTATTGAGAAAAAAAGAAGATTTTGAATAATAAGTGCCCTTTAAAATAACGTGCATTTGGGTGGGGTTATAATTAATTAAAATATAATACAGCTTTGTAAATAAGGCACCTAAGACAGAAAAAAAATATGCCAGGCTGGAATGTGCGTTTAGACTCTTATTATTATTAACTGTTGTTGAATTCCAGACTGTAAATACAATTATTATAATTTGTGCAACACTTTCCACTTACACATCAATACACGTTTGCACCACCCGAGTCCCACTCAACAAATATTCCACTGTATATACTTATATATTTATAGATACATACATTTTTAAATGTAATAATTTTTTCTCTCTCTGATTCATACTCTTTAATGCTGCTGGTCCTCGAGAGCTAGCGTTAAACAGACAGGTTAAACAGAGATCTTAACGTTGTGACAGGACGAGAGACCACGATGCCCGTTCAGCACCCTGGCCAGCTCCTCGGCTGCACACAAACGTCGAGTTATCATCAACCGTCCTGGTGTTATCAGGTCCTACAAGAGGAGCGCTAAATGCTAGTCTCAAAAAGCTTTTTTTTTAAGACTCCAAGCGTTCTGGAGATTCCCTGAAATGGGAAAGAAACTGCAGAGAATGAGCTCTCGTGCAGAAGCTCGACCGCCTCCTCGACCGCCTCGGGCCGTCTGCTCCGCCGACCGACTTTCCTCCACCAGCTGGTTTCCCCAAAGGTCCGAGGCCTGTGCATCCTCTGCACCAGCTCACCTAACCCTCACTTCAGCGCCGAGTGATTCCCCAACCCTTTTCACTCTTTTTGCCCAAATCAAAGCACGCCCTGCTCATCCCCCTGCGTCTGGGTTCTAACCTGCACCAATGGAACGCTTCACGACATAAACCAACAGTGTCCCTTTACAATCATACACACATTCCCTGTACACTCTCACACACGTCTGGGCCTTTAAAAATCATGATGTAAATAGTACGTGTTTGTATTTACCATATTCCTTGATTCTAGGCGTGGCCTGTATGACCAGCGGTGGCTCAGGGATGCTGCTGCTCTCTGGAAGCTTCACAACAGGGCCACCTACGAAGAAACAAAACAGAAAAACACACACGATTATTCTCCTTTCTTTTCTTTCACATTGCTTCGTTGTGGCTTTCGTCACATGGAACAGAAACGATGTTTGTCTCCAGGACGGACCGAACACATCAGCCTAAAAGGCGCGGCGTTATACGGTACATCACAGCAGACTGGAATTAGATCTCACATTTGGGCCATCTGCTAATTTTAATAGATTAAATTTGGCGGTGTTCCTCTGACTGGAATGACACATCCGCCTCCTCCTCCTCCTCCTGCTGCGCGAACGCCTCCGTGAGCACCGGGCTTCTGCTCGGTCCTCGGGTTATCTTCAAGCCCAGACGTCTGAACCTGGGAGCTCGCTCTGACACACAGTTCGCCTCAAACCCTAAAACCCGTCTCTCATCTGAGTCTGGTGCTGATGGATCACGCGTAGCCAGGTGGGTATGAGGTTCATCCTTCTGTTCAACACGCGTTAAGCTTAATATTAGTAATATTTATTATTATTATTGATTTAAATGCTTCATTTGATCCTAAATCTGATTATTCCGTGTCATCAATGTATCAGTGCTTGGAACAAAACTGCACAAGGTTTCCTCTGCCGGGTCTCAGAGCCCTCGGCTGCTCATCTGCATCATGTCTCATCGAAGTCACTCTGAATAAAATCCTCAGCCAAACGAGGAGGAAAAAAATAATAAATGCAAATGTAAAGCCGAAGCTCTGCGGGATTCTCCATTTCTCAAATAGCAGCAACTAATTAACGCAATGATGGAGCAGAATGCCACAGCCAGATGCTCTTACGCATCGTAATGACATAATATTCCTGCACATTAGTAAATAAACAGCCAAACTGTTCTCCTGCATTAATCCAGTTGGCACCAAAGCTCTTCTGAATGTTCCGCACACTAACACACACACACACACACACACACACACACACACACACACACACACACACACACACAGAGCACAGAGCACAGACGTACCCGGGTTCGGGGGTGTAAGCATGCGGCACATGGTGCAGTCGAAGCCGTCGTCCGCCGCGTTCTCCACCTCTTCATCCGAGTTCAGACCCTGACAGGACGCGTGGATCCACCTGAGAAGGGGGAGGAGTTTAGGAACAGCCAGATCTGACCGATACAACTCTTCTACACTATTAACTCATATATAGGTGTGCGTGTGTGTGTGTGTGTGTGAGAAATGTCAATTATTATTATTTTAAAAATACAATAAGACAATGAAGAAAAAGACTAGAAAGGAAACTCTAAGACACTAATATAATTCGGTGCATGAAATAAAACCGTTGATTAATAAATAAATAAAAAGATCAATGTAACGTCAGGTAACATTTAAAACAATTAAAAACTTCCTGATTACATTTTCTGGCTCTCAGTTTTGCCAAGTTTTCGGCCTTCATTGTTTCTAGTCCCTGATCAGTTTCAGGGGAATGTGTTTTGTGTTTGTGAAGCCACACAGTGACCCATGAATCATTCTAGCATTAAAAAACATCTAACTTAAGTCCTGACCCAGTGAGAAACAGGAGCAGGTGATGACAGACGATGCTGAGCGGCTGGAACGGACGAGAGGGGAAATGAGGTCGCTGCTGAGGGTGTTAGATAAACGGTAAACTGAATCTTTAGGCACTTTGCACACAGAGTCACAGTAAAATATCTGTTCACATTTCTTTAATTTAGTCTACATTATTTAATTTCTTTATATACGTACACACAGATGGGCCCTCAAAAATGTACACACACTATTAATCATGGCAGCAATGTGTAGTGCTGTGTTTCCTCTAAAGATGTCAGTAGTCGCAGAAAAAGAGCCGTAGATTTTTCCAGTTGAAGTGTGTAGACATTTTTATATATATACAGTGGAACCTCGGATTGCGAGTAACGCGGTTTATGAGTGTTCCACAAGACGAGCAAAGATTTGTAATAAATTTTGACTTGAAAAACGAGCAAGTCTTGGTTTACGAGTGCAAAGTATCAGGTATCACGCATGCGCTCTTGTTTTGATTTTTCTCTCTCTTGCACTGCTGGGTATTAGTGCTCGTCTCTTACTGGTATAATCAACGTCTCCCTCTCTGTTTCAGCGTGTCTCCTATGACTCCTACACACTCTCTCACCTTTACACCACCCTCACCGGCTTCACACAGACACACTCTGTTCTAAATAGAAAACTGCTCTGTCGCGATTCTTTTTAAAGGTAAAGTGCTGGTTCATTTTTTTTTTTTTTTGTTTTTTTTTTACTTTACAGCAGTGATTCCGAGTGTCATTAGAGAGATTTATTTTGTTCCCGTTAAAACAGTGTTTCCGTTGTGTGTGTATTTGTTGTGAAACTTAAAAAGCGAGGTGGGTGGCAGAGAGGAGGAGTTTTACTGTGTAAAACGAGGAGTGGGAAGGGGCTAATCACACAAAGATTCACACACACAGAGCCTGCGCGCACAAACAGAAACACTTATCTGTTGAGATTTATTTTTACTCTTTTTAAAAGGTAAAGTGCAGGTTAATTTTTTTTATTTTTACTTTATATATTGCTTTCATAATTTTTATGTATTAAATTTTTTTGGGCTGTGGAACAAATAATTTGAATTTTTAGTATTTCTTATGGGAGAATTCGATTTGGTTTATGAGTGTTTTGGAATACGAGCCCACTTCCGGAACAAATTATGCTCGTAATCCAAGGTTCCACTGTGTGTATATATATAAATATAAATATATATATATATATATATATATATATATATATATATATATTTATATAAGACTGTAAGAGAGCAGAGAGCCGGTGTCTCACGTGATCACACACTGACAGGAGACACACACCGACACTTGCTTCGCTAATGAAGCTAGAACGACGCTGAACATCAATCATACGACTAAACGTACACGACTGGCGTGTTATTTAATGTTTCCCCATTGAGCCACGCCCACAGGTTAAACCCAAAGCAGATGAGCTGAGTGCTGGTGGGGGAGAACGGTCTAATCAGCTGAACCTGGCGTATTGATAAAGATCTGAGAGCACTCCATTCTCACTCCACTCAGTCTCACGGAAACAAACACACCGCTCCCTCTCCGCTCCTCATTTCCCCGTTAATCCCCAGAGCCGGCGTCTCTCTCGTGCCAGCCCGAGCACCTGTACGGTGGAGAAGTGCCCACCTGTCGCACTGCCGGCACTGCAGGATCAGCTCGTCCTCCCTGTAACCGCGCACACACACCGGGCACACGGCCAGGCTGGCACACGGGCCGCACTGCGTGTAGTTGTTCTGCCAGTCACAGCGCAGCCCGGAGGACGTGGCTCCACACTGAGTGCACGATACACACCTGGGGGGAGGGGCAAAGAGACATTACACACACAGATATAGTGTGTATACAGATTTACATAAGGAGAGGGAGCGAGATGAAGACAGGAAAACAGATAAACAAAGGGAGAGAGAGAGACCGGAACAAGGAGAAATGAATAAAGAAAGCCCAAGATAGAGCAAGCAAGAGAGACAACACATACACTGACAGAGAGACAATGAGAGAGATACAGACAGACAGAAATAGAAACTGGAAGAGAGAGTGACAGCAAGAGAGAGAGAGAGAGACAGGAAGAGAGTGAGACAGGAAGAGAGAGCGAGAAGAGAGTGAGAGAGACAGGAAGAGAGAGAAAGAGAGAGAGACAGGAAGCGAGAAAAAAAGTGGGAGACAGGGTAAAAGATAAAATGAGAGAGAGAGAGAGAGAGAGAGAGAGAGAGAGAGACAAGCTGTAAGTGAGCCAAGACAAGAGATGTGAATGGAGACAGGGAGCATAAAAGATGGAGTGAGAAAAAGAAAGAAAAAGACATGGAGATAAACAATAAGACAGCTAAGAAAAGAGGCTGTGACAGAAATGGGAAGATAAGAAGAGAGGGCAAGTGAAAAAAGGAGTGAGAAAGAGAAACAGGCAGATAGACAGGAAGAGAGAAGTACATAGAGCAAGAGAAAGAAAGAGACCAGGAAATAGACAGGACGAAAATGGGGAAGAGAGACAAGAAGAGAGGGAAAAAAAGGTGGGGGGAAAGGTAAGAGAGACAGAGGGGAGATGAGGGGACAGATGGTAAAGACGGGAAGAGAGAAAGACATAGAGCAGTAAAAAGACAAAGACACAAGGAGAGACAGATGGAGAGAGATGGGAAGAGAGAAAAGAAGGAAAACAGAGACAGGATGCAAGAAGGACGAAGAGAGACAAGAAAAGAGAGAAAGGGGTGGAGGCCAAAAGAGGGACAGAGTGAGGGACAAGGAAAGAGAGATATAGAGAGACAAGGGGAGAGAAACAAGAAACAGGGAGAGAGACAGAAAGGTGTGTGTATTTGTGTGTATATATATATATATGTTTAAATGTGAGTGTATATATATATATATGTATGTGTGCGTATGTGGATGTGTGTGTATGTGTGTGTGTGCGTGCGTATGCGTATGCGTGTACCATTTGCACTTCCAGCTGCCCTTGGGGACGTTCTGCAGCGGCGGGTCGAGACAGTAGGTGTGGTAGCTGATGTCACAGTCGTCACACAGCAGCAAGCGTCCGGGGTCACTGGCCTGTCCACACGCCTCACACACCGTGCACTCCAAACACCGCCAGCCTTTATTCAACACCACCTTCGTCATCTGTCTCACACACACACACAGATGTAGTCAGGGGTCAGGAACAGGTTAATGTACACGGGCTGCTAATCCTATACACACCATGAATAAGTGTGTGTGTGTGTGTGTGTGTGTGTGTGTGTGTGTGTGTGTGTGCGCGTCGCCCCCCCATGTCCAAATCGTCCCCTGAAGGATCATCTGCTATTTACAGACGAGTAAATGTGTGTATAAAGAGAAAAAACGATGCACATGACACGCGACTTCACATCGCCTGATGGTGTTTACCAGCCCGAATGTGTGTGTGTGTGTGTGTTGTTACCTTGATGCTGACACAGAACGGGTGATAGCACTGACCACACTGAGAACAGGCCAGCAGTCTGCCCTCAGCACCCTGCCCGAAACTCCCACACACCACACACATGTCCTGCACACACACACAGAGAGAGAGACACACACACACTCTGTTTACATCATGACGATAACCTCACTCACACACACAGAGACATACACACTTCTAACCAAATAATGACAACTACCATGCAACTACACACATCCTCATAAATGACAATACTGCACACACACACATACTCATGCGCGCGCGCACGCACGCACACTCGCACACTCACGCGCGCACACACACACACACACCTGTCTGAGTGTGAAGGTGTCGGAGCTGGAGAACATGACGACTGTGTTGTGCATGCTGTTCTCCTCTTCCTCTTTCACCACATGTGGAGTCTCAAGAAAGTTCACCTGCACACACACACACACACACACACACACACACACACACACACACACAGTTCTTAGCTTTGATCTCACTTTCTGCCGTATGATGTCATTATTAGTGTGTGGGAAATATAAATTATTAAACAAACAGAAGTTCCACATGACCACTAACTGCTGCACATACATCTCTCTCTCCATCACTCTCACACTCACTCCCTGCACCACTCACTCCCTCCACAACTCTCACTCCCCCCCATCACTCTCTCTCGCCCCATCACTCTCTCTCGCCCCATCACTCACTCCCTCCACCACTCACTGCAAACTCTCGCCCCATCACTCTCTCACACCTTGCACACTCTCGCCCCATCTCTCGCCCCACCTCACTCGCGCGCACTCTCTCGCCCCACCTCACTCGCGCACTCTCTCGCCCCACCTCACTCGCGCACTCTCTCGCCCCACCTCACTCGCGCACTCTCTCGCCCCACCTCACTCGCGCACTCTCTCGCCCCACCTCACTCGCATACTCTCTCGCCCCACCTCACTCGTGCACTCTCTCGCCCCACCTCACTCGTGCACTCTCTCGCCCCATCTCACTCTCGCACCCCATCACTCACTCCCTCCACCACTCACTCCCCACTCTCGCCCCATCTCACTCGCGCACTCTCTCGCCCCCATCTCACTCGCGCACCCCATCACTCACTCACTCCCCACTCTCGCCCCATCTCACTCACGCACTCTCGCCCCATCTCACTCTCGCACTCTCTCTCTCCATCTCACTCTCGCACTCTCTCTCTCCATCACTCTCGCACCCCATCACTCACTCACTCCCCATCTCACTCTCGCACTCTCGCCCCATCTCACTCTCGCACTCTCTCTCTCCATCTCACTCTCGCACTCTCTCTCTCCATCTCACTCTCGCACTCTCTCTCTCCATCACTCTCGCACCCCATCACTCACTCCCTCCACCACTCACTCCCCACTCTCGCCCCATCTCACTCTCGCACTCTCTCTCTCCATCTCACTCTCGCACTCTCTCTCTCCATCACTCTCGCACCCCATCACTCACTCCCTCCACCACTCACTCCCCACTCTCGCCCCATCTCACTCGCGCACTCTCTCGCCCCCATCTCACTCGCACACCCCATCACTCACTCACTCCCCACTCTCGCCCCATCTCACTCACGCACTCTCGCCCCATCTCACTCTTGCACTCTCTCTCTCCATCTCACTCTCGCACTCTCTCTCTCCATCTCACTCTCGCACCCCATCACTCACTCACTCCCCATCTCACTCACGCACTCTCGCCCCATCTCACTCTCGCACTCTCTCTCTCCATCTCACTCTCGCACTCTCTCTCTCCATCACTCTCGCACCCCATCACTCACTCCCTCCACCACTCACTCCCCACTCTCGCCCCATCTCACTCGCGCACTCTCTCGCCCCATCTCACTCTCGCACTCTCTCTCTCCATCACTCTCGCACCCCATCACTCACTCCCTCCACCACTCACTCCCCACTCTCGCCCCATCTCACTCGCGCACTCTCTCGCCCCATCTCACTCGCGCACTCTCTCGCCCCATCTCACTCTCGCACCCCATCACTCACTCCCTCCACCACTCACTCCCCACTCACGCACTCTCTCTCTTCATCACTCTCGCACTCTCTCTCTCCATCACTCACTCCCTCCATCACTCACTCTCTCTCTCCAGTTCACAATCTCTCCATCTGTCTTTTTCCTTGCTCTCTCTCCCCATCACACTCTTTACCTCGCTCTATCGCACACTCTCTTTCTATCACTCTCTCCCGACTGTGCTCCCCCCTTTCCCCCCTCTCTCTAATGAGTGTTTCTCTATCTGCAGTGTGTATTAATTACTCTTATGACTATAAGATGAAAAGATACGGTAACATTTTAAAACTTTCCTCTCTCTTGAAGTAGGTTTTGCTAACGTGTGTGTGCGTGTGTGTGTGTGTGTGTGTGTGTGTGTGAGACATTAATATAAAAGCATGGCGTCATTATTTGAGCATCACACTTCCTCCATGTGTCTGCTGAGAGAACGTGAGAATCCCAAACACATCTCTCTCACGGGAGGACCAGAGACACACAGCAGAACTCAGGAGTGTGAGGAAAGACAAGAAACACTCCACTGTGTGTGTGTGTGAGCGCTCTGCCTGCTGAGAACAAACACACACACTACACACTCTACTGTGAAATGAGGATGATGATGGTGGAGAGTGGTGTATTATGGGATGTGTACCCCAGGGGTCACCAGGAAGCTGCTGTCTAACTTGAGTCGGGATCGTCCTCTGCCCCCTCGCCCGGAAAGGTTCGCCCCTCGGGGACGCCTCCGCCCAGGAAACCCCGACCCCCGACCCTGAGACAGAGACAGAGAGGAGACATTACAGTTAGCAAAAAATGTGATTAGCAAAACCGACAACCAGCATTTGTGATTTTTGGTCTGTGTGTGTGTGTGCATGTGCGCAAATATGCATACTGTATGTGTGTGTGTTTGTGTGTGTGTGTGTGTGTGTGTGTGTGCGTGAGCACGCACGAGTGTGCATACTGTATGTGTGTGTGTGAGTGCATGTGTGTGTGCGTGCGCGTGTGTGTGTGTGTGTGTGCGTGAGTGTGTGCATGCATTTCTGTAATTGTGTGTGCGTGTGTGTGAGTATCTCTGATTGTGCGTGCGCGCGTGTAACACAAAATAAATATTTATCACACAGCACTTGATGTTTAATACGGTTAGTGAACGCTCCACCCTGCTCTACACCAGTCCCACCCAACCCAGTTTACTGATGGTCCTGATAAATCAATCACCATGAAGGACCTCTCATTCAAATCTGTCCATCTCTGAGACAAAGAGAGACAGAGAGAGACATCCTGGCTTAAGGAGGAACACTGTGAAGAGATTAGAAACAATTCATCATCACACTGAGGGTGGCTCAAACGAAAACTGGCCACATGATGTATTAAAAATCAGCCAAAAGTTAACGGTGTGTGTGTGTGTGTGGCGCCGTTCCAGGATGTCTGAGCGGAACACTACCCCGGCCCCGGGTTCAGGTTACTGCGCTGCTCCTCGCGCCCTGAGCGGCAGGGTGTCGTGTTACATCGCGATGCGCTGGTCACTAACCCGAGGCTGCTGCTTCCTCACAGATAATCACCAGCTAAAGACAGGAAACGTCAAATTCATTTAGAGAGACGGCCTGAGGAAGACGAGGAGGAGGAGGAGGAGGAGGAGGAGGAGGCGGCGGCGCGCCCTGACGCCTGTACAGTCTGCAGCTAATTTCTACGAAAAATGAATAATGGAGGAAAATGGGCGGTGCGCTGAAGCGTGAACGCCTGCTGTACGAGAGAGAGAGAGAGAGAGAGAGAGAGAGAGAGAGAGAGAGGGAGAGAGAGAGGGAGAGAGAGAGGGAGAGAGGGATGCTTCATTTCCACTCCCGAGCAATTCACATTTTCAGCTCTGACCCCAGACACAGATCAGATATCGACACGTACGTCTGAACAGCTCAGACCTGACCCGCGCTGCTCGTCTGATCTCCATCTTAATCGTAAAGATTACACCGGATCGATCCTTAGGCGTTTAAACAACGAGCGCAGATGGTGGAGTCGAGAGAGAGAGAGAGAGAGAGAGAGAGAGGGAGAGAGAGATCGTCTGTCGAGGAAGAACTACAAAACTACATTATGAGGAAGTTACATAAACGAGCCCGTTACAGAAGCCGCGTGGACGTGTGTGAGGACGCTTCGATGTTTTAGCGACGATGTTCATCACAAGGATCACTCGTCATTTCTGTAACGATGATCGGATGCGCGTCTGAACACCACAAACCTTCCAAACCACAAACCGGACCAGAATCAGCGCGCACATGGGTCTTTAATCGAATCGTATCGGTTCTGAAGCCATGAACAACACTGAATCAAAGTGAACCGAAGCACATCAGAGCCGAATCAAACACAATGTGAGCTGAACTGAATCATATTAGCTCTAAACAGAATTGCTGATGAATTGACTGGGATCTGTTCTGATCGAAATCTGATCATGTTCATTCTGAATAAAAAGGAATCTGTGCTGAAATTTATCATATAAATAAATAAATACACACACACAGTATATACAGCAGAACCTCGGAGGACAAATTTAATCCGCTCCGAAGGCGAGTTCTGAAGGTGAAATGTCGTCCCATTAGAAATTTATTACCATTAGTTGTACATATAAAAACAATCAGAACATTTAGAAAAGACATGTAAATGAAGTGAAATATGAAATAAATAGACATTAAAGCTGAATTAACCTTAAATTATGATTCCTCTTGGCACCGGCTGCTTTAAAAAACAAACTGAAAGTGAATCAAATGGAATCAGTGCCAGGGGTAGTTCAGTGGTTTAGGCATTGGACTACCGGCTTTATCAGAAGGTCCCAGGTTCAAATCCCACCACCAAGTTGCCCCTGAAAATCTGTTCTGAATCATGTCTCTACTGAATCAGTGCTGAACTGAATCAAATCTCTACTGAATCAGTGCTGACCTGAATCAAATCTCTACTAAATCAGTGCTGACCTGAATCATATCTCTACTAAATCAGTGCTGACCTGAATCATATCTCTACTGAATCAGAGCTGAACTGAATCATATCTCTACTTAATAAAATAGAATCAGTGCTGAACAGAATCATATCTCTACTAAATTAAATGTAAACCATGTTAAACTCAATCATATCTCTATTGAATCTAGCATTTTGTCACTGAATCAAATGTAACCCATGTGGGGTTTTTAATCGTATCGATGGTGAATCAAATGGAATGTCTGCTGATCTAAATCATGTCCGTTCTGAATCAAACGGGATCGGTGCTGAATCGAATCAGACAAGAAGTGAATTGTAGTGACTGCAACATTACTCATTATACATTATTTATCGTCATTTTAATATATGAAAGCTGCTATATTATTACTGTTATTATTATTATTATTGCAGAAATGAGTTGTACTGTCCTGACTTGCACTTTAACTTCATAAATAAACAAGCAACATTGTTTTTACAGTTAATCTGTTTCAGCGTTATGTTTCTCTTTTTGCTCCTTCCCTCATTTTCCCCCTTTTTATTCTGATCTGATCTGCACCGCACCGTACGGAGGATGTGGCGATCGCTCGGGATGGGCGCGGCAGGCACCGGCTTTATCGCGCACACGCGGGGAGATAAGCCATCGACAGTTTCTTCTCATTCCTTTAATTGCACTTCCTCGTTTCCTTTCTCTGCACCATTTCCTCGTGTCCTGGCTCCTCCCTTTTGAGAAAGAAAATGAAGGGAAGCTTGGAGACGATCTGCAGCACACATCTGCCACACCACGCGAGACCGCGCCAAAGTGTCTCAAACACACCGTCGAGTGTGAGAACGGTGTGTGTGTGTGTGTTCATGTTGAGGTTTTGCCTTAAAAAGATGAACATTTGGATTTGGACTTGGTTTTAGGCCTAGACCGTGCGGCGCATCTGTTGTACAAGTCTCTGTGCAAGTCGTTACCATGGAAACGCTAACGATAACAAGGACAACAATATAAAGCCGGGATTAATGAATCTAAATTATGAACTGAGCGCATTTTTTGATGATTTGATTATGAGGAAAGTATGCGCTTGTCGTCCTTGTCTTATTCTTGTAGACCTGCACGAAACAGCAGAGGGTAAAAGCCAAACTGTGTGTATGTGTGTGTGTGTGTGTGTGTATATGTGTGTCCTTGCTCTGGATGCCTCATCTCTCCTTGACTATTCTGAACACAGTTTGAAGAATTGATGAATTAAAGATGGCGGATTTCATTTGATTTCTGGATTACACTCCAAGTCAAAAACAAACCCGGGCCGTCCCCGGACACGGCGCTTAATTAAATAAATAATGCATGCATTTAATAAACACGCACGCTAAAAGACACACTTGGTTAAGGGAGACCGCGCGCGGCCAGACGATCCCCTAAAGGAGGCCGGATGAAGACGGGAGTTAATAAAGACACAGGGAGATCATTGTGGTGTCTGTGCGGCTCCGTGGCCTCGACAGGAAGTAAAATCAGAGCCGAACAATCGGTCACAGATTAATCAAATCACCCTGTAATTACTCAATCATCAAAGCGCGCGTTTAACTGCAGCGCCGCCGAATCTGAATGAGCTCCGAGTCGAGATCTGCATTCGGTTTGGCAAACAAATCTAACAAGGTCAGCGGAGGCGGGTCTGTACCGCCAGACGCTCACGTGTGGGAAATGTTTTTACGTGGTTCGGACAAGGACGGGTAGATCGGTCGTACGTTTTCATTACAGGCTTATTTCTTTAGCACTTCCTGTAAAAGATTTTTTAAAATCTGCCAAATGCTCAAATGCAAAATAATAATAATAATAATAATAATAATAATAATTTAAAAAAAATATATCAAATCACACTGAGGCTGAATCAGATCAAATCTTAATCCAATCGTATCAGTGCTGATTTAAATTTTTGTCTCAGTGCTGAATCGAATCCCATCAGTACTGAATCAAATGCCGTTGGTTCCGAATCGCATCATATCAGTGCTGAATCAAAATTGATCGCTCCGGAATCAAATCCCCTCAGTGCTGACTCAAATCGTGTCTGTGATGAATCAAATTGTTTCAAGTTAAATCACAAATCCCATGGTTATGGAGTCAAATCCCGTTGGTTCTGAATCAAATCATATTGCTGCTGAATCCATCCAGTCACATCAGTGCTGAATCTAAATACATTTTGCGGAATCAAATTGCGTCAGTGGTGAATTGAATCGCATCAGTACTGAATCATGTCCCACGAGTTCCGAATTGAATCGTATTGGTGCTGAAAGCAGTAACAACAAAGGTGAATCAAAATGTATTGGTACCGAATCGACTTGAAACGGTACTGAATCAACATGCGACGGTGCTGAATCAAATCCGCTTATTGTTGAATCAAATCCGCTTAATGTTTAATCAAATCCCAAAAGCAATGAATCAAATCCCATTGTTCCTGAATCGAATTGCAATGATGTGGAATCAAATCAGAAATGAATCGTATTCACTCACTCACTCATCATCTATACCGCTTAATCCTGTACTCAGGGTCACGTGAGGCCCGGAGCCTATCCCAGGAGACTTAGGGCACAAGGCAGGGTACACCCTGGACAGGGTGCCAATCCATCGCAGGGCACAGACACACACACATACACTCACTCATTCACACACTACAGGCAATTTGGGAACGCCAATTAGCCTAACCTACATGTCTTTGGACTGTGGGATTGAACCCGGACCCTGGCGGTGCAAGGCGACAGTGCTAACCACTACACCACTGTGCCGCCACGAATCGTATTCAGTCAAGGGGAAAAAAAAAAAAAAAAGAAACACCAGCGCTCAGCACTCGTACTGTCATTCCTCAAATTACTTCACTTGTCAAATCCATTAAAGCTCACTGAAATTCACCATCAGTTGCTCCGCCCACTCTCCATCTTTAAAGACTGCTTTGCCAGCTCTCAGGATCAAATAAAACCAGCGCTGAATCTAATTATATTGTGATTTTAACCAACTCTACACAAACAAAACGTTCATTTCTTCACCCACCAGAAGTCTATAAAATGTATATTCTGATAATCAGTGCCATAATCATACAGCGCGCACACACACACACACACACACACACACACACACACACACACGATCCCTGTCCTGCCCTCCAACACTCCTGTATGTACAACAACCGAGCTCCGCCCACTGCCACACCCCCTTCATTTACCAGTCTCGCCGTCCAGACGAGCTCGCCCTGCTGCTGCCGGTTCTTAGAGCCATCCGAGGCCTCCGAGTGCTCCGGAGACCAGGACGGGGAGCTCACGGCACTACGGCTGCTCCATCCAACCTGAGGGAGAGCGGCAGGGCCGGGACCCGGGACGGGGAGGAGGAGGAGGAGGAGGAGGAGGAGGGAGGGTGAATGGAATAAAAGGGTGAACAAAAAATAAATAAATAAATAAATAAAATGCACAGCCAAATGATGAATCCAACAACAAAACAAAAAAAAAAAAAGCAAACTGAGCAGGCATATGAAAAACAGAAACAACAGGCATATACAGGCATTACTTCAAACAAATGCAAAAGATCTTGTTTAGGAGCTTGGGAAAAATCTGATCCGGGGGAAGAAAGATGCAAAGTTACGAGCCGAGGTATACATCTTCCTAAGCTCCAGGGAGATCAGTTACTGACGCTGAGGAGCAGAGAACTACTGCAGCTTTAAAGGTTCCTTATTTTATTCCAAACAACTCTACACTATCGCACATTAGTTCTGTACTTCGGTTTGATCTTCGAGGCGGCACATAGCAGTATTATCACTACAACAGGCCGTTCAGGTCAAACCGGGACTTGTGATGAAATGGAGGCGGAAAAGCGATCGACGTTGACGGAAGACTTCGAGCACGGAACGCTGATGAGACTCGTAGCTGCAGTAAAACATCTGAACGTTTTACAGAAGGCCGCGCGTCCAGCAGGTGGATGACGATCCCGGAGCCGAGGTGACTCGGAGTCCACCGCGCTCGTTCCCGGGGACATTGTGGGAGCGAAACGTCTGATCCTCGAAAAAGTGACATCGCCGACTCGCGGGAGAGACGCGTCTGTCTGTGTGAACTGTACACACACTCGTACAATCCTGAGCTCGCTCCAAGACGTTTCCACATGTTTAGGGGATTAAAGGAGTTCCTGGGAGGCCGGTGTTTCAGATGATAGTTCTGATCAATCTTTCTACCATATGCACTAGTGAAACACTGTTTTTACTCTCAGGACTGTGTTCTATTATTCTCCACTGTATAAAGTCCCGGTTTGACTTGAACGCCCTTCTTATGAGCATTACTTGAACATAGAAACGTTTTTTTTTTTTTGAAATGATGATTATTATTATTATTTATTTTATTTTTTATTATTCAAAGCTATCAAAAATGAATAAAGCTAAGCGTAGATATCTGAGAGGACCGAATCAGGGAGCGCTTGAATATTAAAACCCGGGCCGGATTCGAAGTCGGATCTGCGTTCGTCTGCTCGGCGGTGCGGAACTGTAATTTTGTCCCCGGAGTGAAACAGTACATTGGGCTGAGTCACTCTTTCCAGACGCAGGGAGCTGACAGCAGGCCAGCGAGGCTAAATCCACTCGACGCTCGACACCGCGCTCCTCGTTATCAAGTGTCAGCCCGTCTCCATGGCAGCGCCGGCGTCTATTTGAGTGTTTACTAAACAAGCGTGATTATGCCAGCGTGACAGCGCCGTGATGAACATGCCGAGCGACCGGGAATTACGTGTACAGCGCCGCGGGGAGATTTTAGCTCGTTAACGAGGTGATCGGGGCACGGCTGGGTAATTATGCTCTGTAACTCGAGCAGCGCGGGGGAGGGTGGAAATGATTTTAGCTTTTAGGGATAATATATTTGAAATACATAAATAAATAAATAAATACAAAAACAGGATGACTAAACGGCTCTATATTGCAGATTGAAAAAGACATCAT
The DNA here is from genome assembly GCA_030347435.1 of Clarias fuscus. NCBI lineage: Eukaryota > Metazoa > Chordata > Actinopteri > Siluriformes > Clariidae > Clarias > Clarias fuscus. The sequence goes on from CM059207.1 coordinate 36,577,886, forward strand.
GTACAGATTTGTCCCAAGCTGACAATATTATTTTATAAACAGGCACTTAATAAAATATGACAAATCATTCTCAGAGTTATAACGCAAACAGAAAAGCAAACGTGCAGACACAAAAATGGCAAAAAGCACGTCTCTATGAGGATGGTGTGTGTGTGTGTGTGTGTGTGTGTGTGTGTGTGTGGGGGAGAACGAATCCAAACTCTGTTAATATTAATGCACGAGACAGGATTATATGTTCAGTATTGTGTGAGAGAAGGTTGAAAAAAAGAAAGAAGAGATATTGCTGAATAACAGCCATGCAAAGCAGGATGAGGCGGAAAGTTTTGCTCCATCTTTTATTTCTTTTCTCTTTTTTTTTTCCCCCTTCTTCTTCTTCTTCTTCTTCTTTTTTAACCAGCTCACATTCTCCATTAAATCCCAATCTGGCTCTTATGCAACTAAATGCATTAAAGGTCATTATGTTGTCCCGTAGGAGGGAACGCGGAAAAGCAGCACAAACCCCAGAGCGAGGGAGCTGCTATTCTTCTTCTTCTTTTTTTATTCTCTTCAAAACTCGCCGGACTCAAAAACCGAGTAGCACGAGCGTCGAGATTAGGAAACTAGGACTGTGGCACGAACAAAAGTTTGACTTTGAGACTTAAATGTCAGTAACCACGTGAAAGTTTGATTCTGCTTTAATTTGATGTACAGTATTATACAGCGCGACGTCGACGTCATGTACACATGCACATCCCGGACCTGCACTGATTTTTAGCTTAAACTAAAAAAAAAAAATAAAAAAAAACATGCAGGAGATCATGCTGCACCATCATTTGATCGAGAATTTGAGACTCCATACAGAACACTGCGAATGTCTTCTTTGGTACTAAATAGATTTGTTTTGTAATTTTATGACTTTATTATTGAGTCAGTACAAATAAAAATGGAGTTTTTAAAAATTTTAAAGCTTCAGAAAAAGATCTGTATTCCAGAAAAGAAAGATGAATATTTTATAAGCGGCCACTTTTCAGACTAAATGCAAGCTGACGGGTTTCGGACGCCAAAAACAAGCAGGTGCGACTGTCGAAGTCCTCAGAGGAACTGTGTGTGTGGTTCTGCAGGATCCTCAGTAAAACTTGGTAGCTATTTTCCTTATAAAGCTGCATATACACTGTACCCCGAGACTGGACGGTCCACCAAACATCAAAGACTTTGTTTTGTTAATTACTCTTCACTGGACTTTACACTCTTTGAAGGCATCCTTGCTCTACAGCGGTTATTTGCACATGCCTAGAACTTTTTGCATGGTACTGTATAATATCTAATAAATAAATAAATAAATAAATAAATAAAAACACTCGATTCATTTGTAATGGAAATGAATTCTGTGTCAAGAGCTTCATGAGTACTTATACAGAAAAATAATCACTTAAACTCTCGACACCTTTAGTCGTCTAAACCGACCTGCTAATAAATCTCTCAGGGGGAAAATATGCAAAGGTCTTGGCTTTTTCCATTTTGCACGCTGTTTTCTGTTCGGTAGCAAGTAAGAAAAAACTCTGTCTGCATATCCCACTTTTCGCGGTCATGGTCCGAGTCTTTGTTTTTAAAAATCTGACTCGGATTCCCAAACGCAGTCTGAATCACTTAGGCCTTTATCCTACGTTCCCAAATTTGATCCTGAACTGCGATGATCATCAGGAAGTTCGCTGTGACTTGTTGCGGTTTTGGAAGAATCGTAGCCGTCGAAAAAAGATCTTGGCATTGTGACTTACGGTTCGATTCAACAGCACTGACGTTTATCGCCTGATTTGTCTCCCGCAGCTACCTTATGGTTCCTGCAGGTTTTCAAGAAGTCTAAATCTAATGAACATTGAAACGTTCTGTAAATTGTGTTGTTGATTAATTCAACGTCATATCCTCTGCTCCATGTTTCCGTCCAGAAGGTGGCGGTATTGCACCAGCCGCACATCAACTCAAAAAGAAGAAGAAGCGATAATCTCACGAAAACGCGCATAATTGCAGGAGATGCAAGCAGGGTGCTAGCATTCACCGCTGTCAGTCGTAAGGTGCTTTGTGATAGAGGAGAGCAACAGTTTCATCTATTACATGAAATGTTAGCAGAGCCTTAATCAGGCTGACGAAAAGATGTTAACTTAGCAGATTTTATCACTGCATTGTTGTAAAGTTCGGGTCAGAGGGCAAGGTCAGCCTCTGTACATCGCGTCGTGGATTGACTAAAGGTTAAAAGTCATGGTTCATGGACCAACAAGAGCCTAGCCCTGGAAATTGAATCTTAGCAAATACGTTTGATCGATGTGTTACCATAACCCCCAACAGAATTGATACTTTTAAAGTGAGAGAACATGCAGAATCTCATGAGATTTTGGTTGCAGGACTACCCCTGTCTCGCAGGTATCAACAGATCAACAGTCTAAACTGTAAGCATCTGGAAGTTCCCTTAATCAGGAATGACTTTACAAAGGTAGGTGACACAAGAAACTATTCAATCAAATAAGATCGCTCTAAACCTTTACAAGTTTCAGGCTCCAAAATAAACTCCAGGCTCCTCTGGACATCACAAAGGAAGTCAGTGGGGGAGAATCTCATCTGCACAACAAAACGTGTCGAGGCACTCTCTTGCTCACTCGCACATCCCCAAAGCCCAACAAGCACACACTCGCATGAGAACACAGAGGAGTGCATGTAGGCACTAACACACACACACACACACACACACACACATATATATATACACACCAAACAGGAAATCTCAGTTGGACCCCACAAGAGGCGACCACCCTTTAAATTTCACAAGACTGGGAAGGAGCATCCTCCAGAGAAAGGAAGGAGGAAGGAGGGAGGAATTCGCCATACTGCCAGTTCTCATCAAGGACTATACACCCAGCCACAAAGGAGCTGATCAAATAAATTAAAACCTTTCTCCAAGTCAAACAGGGTTTTTAAACACCGACACCTGAAAACAACAACCTCTAATCTTTAGTTTCTCAAGAAATCGAGGCTAGGGAGGAAGCGAGCCCGGAGATCCCTTATTGCCAAGTTTAATTTTCAATTTCTGATGGCTTGGCCGGTCCTAAAAGAAGAGCACTCAGCATCCATCCTCCCCTGTTCCCAAGCTCGGAGTGGAAATGGGTTTGTGTCGTGCTTTCCAGCTCAGTGAACAGCGATCCGAATTATACACCTCCAAAAAGACTCCTTTATTTTCCCTGAGCATCAAACCCTGGGCGGCAGTGCCAATTCCCATCCCCCTAGTCTGAGGGGTTATTCAGAGTTATGCACTCCTGAGTGAGGATAGGGGAGGAGTGCCGGGGTGCTGGGGGGGTGGGGTGCTACCGAGAATAAGAGCAAGAGAGGGAGAGCAAGAGAGAGAGAGAGAGAGGAAGAGAAAAGCAGAGCGAGAAAAAGAGAAAGCACACAAGAACAGCTAAAGCCTTTCAACGTTAATTAATATACCCTCCACACTGGTACTAATCATTGTGACTGTGAAAAGGAATAATTACTGCACAGCTGCAAGGCTGAATCAGAAACAGAGGAGCTTGCAAAAACATGAAGCGGACTGAGGATCTCAGCTCCATCACACACTGACCTGCTTCGCTCTGGGTCTTCCTGGAGAAAACTTCCTTTTGGAGATGGCTGGCTTTCCCATACCGATCTTTGGGGTGAGGTGGAAGAATGCAGCAGGGGGAGCACCAGGGCTGTACCCGGGCGTATAGTGGCCGTGCGTGGGTGTCTCTCTGGGCGAGGCCTCCGTAGAAAACGGTGACTGGCAAAGCTTGATCGAGCCATCTGGAGACAATGCTGGAGAACGTTTAAGGCTTGGTACCTTATCTTCCGTGGCAGGAGAGCTGAAGCCTGAGAAGCTGAGCTCGCTGCCAGGCGTAGTATCCATCTCCAGGGTTGGACTGCTCTCTGTGCCCAGTGGAATGTTGACCTCCTCAGTCAAAGCTGGCTCAGATACAACCTCCTCTTCCTCCTCCTTTGCCTCCTCCGGTTGCGGCGTCTTCCGTAGCTCTGGCTCTTTCTCTAGTCCCTGCCCAACATCCTCCACTACACCCGAAACCAACGAGTCTGGGACACTTTTCTCAGCTGACTCTTCCGGAGCTGAAGCCCCCAAATCCATGGGCTCCTCCGGCTCCTCCACAGCCAGTGGCGAAGGCTCAGGGTAGGATTCTTTGGTAGGCGAAGCAAGGAGGACTTTCGGAACATCCACCATATTTGGTTCCACCTCGCTTTCCACAGGCCCGGGCGTGATCTCTTGCTCCTTCCCAGTTTCCATTGGTGTGATAGCATCATGAGATTCCTCATCATCTTGGTCCACCACAGCAGCACAACACTGGGAAGTAAGTGGAGATGCTAATGCAGATGAGCCCTCGGTCAAAGTAACAGTCACCTGGATCTCCTGAGCAGGCTCTGCAGCTAAAAAAGGGTTAGAACAAGGGGAGAAGAGAATTTCAATTTATTATTATGATTTTTTTAGTCATTTGTATATCAGGTACTACAAATATTTTCCCAAATACTAGTGAGGCATCGAGGAAGATGGTTATAGGTTTCTACGTGAAATACTTTGGTATGTGAAAGCTTGAGACACAAATCAAAAGTAATATCTTAAGGTTTGAGACTTGAAAACTAAAACTCCTCGATGCATTTCACAGTCTGAGACACTCAGTTCAGTAGATGATATCTACAGGTTCCTCATGGGCTTCCATAGCTTCCAACTTCCTAAAAGGGATCTACAGTAATTTTTTATGGTGCCACATAGAATTTTTAAAGGCTCTGGCAGACAAACTGAGCAGGGCTTTAGTCTTAGAACTTTTTAGCAAAGACTTTACTAAATCAGTTTTGCAGTCATGGACAAAGAGAGAGCTCGGCAAAACACATGCTACAAGAACCCAGAAGCTCCTGCCAAGTGATTCTTTAAAGAGCTAGGTTTAATGTTTTATATGTTCAAGAACCAATCTACAGCGTTTATGTCCAACCTTGCTCTGACTCACCAGCTGTAGCATACAGATGGTCAAAAAGTCGTGATTAGACTTTATAAGGGCTCGCTGGATAAGCTGAGATTTCTGTTGGAGCCCAAATGTTGTGGTGTAAATTTGATGGGAAAAATTTGACAGTTATTTGACAATTACTGCCACAAATTTTAAAAGGTGTTTTTCTTTCTGATGTTTCCCAGCCACAACAAAAGGCGTTTGACGGTTATCTGAATTTCATGAGGGCAAATTATCATCACCATCTTTTTCTCTTTTTTTTTTTTTTGGTGGGGGATGAGGTGGGATGCTGTTATCTGTATTTTGAAGGGTGTATCAGAACCAAGATCTCACACGACCATCAAAACCTACAACATGAGATGAAGATGAAGGACATGTTCATAATCGTACATCAACACCTCTCATGGAACAGCCACCACATTATGACTACATCAAAACTGATCCCGACTATACACCAGTAAACTGGTGATAGGATCACGAGCACCCAAGGCTCACCCAAGGCTCACCCAAGGCTCACCCAAGGCTCACCCAAGGCTCACCCAAGGCTGTGGAGACCAAAGACCAGCCCGTCTGGTCCGATCCCACAGGAAAGCCAATGTAGCACAAATTGCTGAAGAACGCCAATGCTGGTCAGGATAGAAAGCCACCAGAACACCCAGCGCACCACAGCCTGCCACGACCAGGGTATGGCAGGCAAAGAGCACAAAGCCACCAACCCGGCCTCTAAACTCCACCAGATCCCAATCTGATCACCCGTGGGAGTGCACCGGAGAAACAAGTCCAATTGACGGAACAAAAAAAAACCCCCACAGCATCCAAAGGATCTGCTGAAAAAGTCCTGGCACCAGACACCACAGCACAGCACCAGAGCTCTCCACATCCCCTGAGGCCACAGCCGTGCCGGTGGAACAAGGGGAACCCAAACCCTTAGTGGTTTTAATGTTATGCCAGATCTTTAAAGTGGAATTTACAAGCAATGGTTTATGAAAGAAAGCATGTGTTATGCTCATGCCGTCAAAAATAACTAATATAGAAATAATTTTTGATGATGTAAAGGCCATGGGACACCAAGTGCACAACATCAGAGAAGAAAAAAAAAAAGAGAGAGAAGTGCCACAAAACAGAAAACGAACCACCCACCTGATGGAGACTCTTTTGGTTCTTCAGGAACAGGAAGTGCAGTATTATCTGGTTCCAGTGAAACTGAAACTTCCTCTTCGACAGCCATGAAAGCTCCTGCAAAGGCAGCAACAAGGCAAACACTGAACTAACAGGACAACACATATCCACTGAAAATCCTTTTTCATCTTCTGAGCAGAATTTTTAAAAGGCTGGGTGTTTTTTTTTTGTTTTTTCTCCCCCCCAACTAAACCTGCTGTGACAAATTTGTTTATAAGGAAACCCTGTGGTGCTACTACTATCATTAAACTCTGACCTTCCGACTCCGCGTTTAAAGCGCCGGCAAAGTGGCTGGGCTGCGTTCCAGGAAATGCCGGGATTTGAATAATGGGTCTTATGTAATATTTTCAGGTCAGTGAGAAGATCGTTTAATTGGCAGAGCAGATGCGGGCAGCGCTCGGCTCCAAACATGAGACGGATGTGTTTTTAATTCGATTTCTCTGCACTACTTCGGTAAGGGGCTCGGGCGCTGCATTTGTAGCTAATAAAACCGAGAGCAAGTAGAAGCGTTTTAATGTGGATTTTATTCAAAGGAATACGACGAATATAAAGAAAATAATCCATGATGCAGCGGCGTGATGAAGTGGAGTCACTGGTGTTATGTAAACTATTTTTATTTTTTTTTATTTTAAACATCAAAGTCTAAACATGGCCAGACTTAGACAGGGACCTAAAAAAAAAACCCACATCTCCGTCTCGCTCAATCCTCCTGCTCATTCTCCCAGCCTTCCCTCTTTCTCTCTCTCTCTCTCTCTCTCTTTCTCCGTGTGTGTGCACTAACAGTGCAACCCATCGAGGCAGGCATCGCCATGGCAACATATTCGCCCGTGCCATACTTGTTAGACCGAGCTGATACGATGCCCGCTGGGGAGGAAAAAGTTCATAAACAAACGCTGGCTGTGCTGTTAGCTCTTAATTTAACTCTCGTACCCGAAGCAGAGCTTCCAGGAAATGGGATCGGAGAGAGCGGGAAATAAGGCTCATAAATCAAAAAAGGTGCATTTAATATAGTCTGAATAGTACACACGCTCGAGGCAGAGGCGGTATTTGTAAAAGAAAAAGAAAAAAAAATCTAATTAAGCATTAATAAACATGTGTCTTGTAATAAACGCGGCTGTATCAGAAGGTGGCTCAGGAGAGAATTTCCCCGCGAGTCTCTTTAACAATCATTAGAGTGACAAAGTGACATCCGTCATGGCATCGGCGTCTCTGATTCATCTGCAGAGTCATGGGCACGAGCGTATACACAGTTCACGAGTACAAAGTAAGTAAAAAGAAAGATGAAAAACAAAAGTATGTGCACCCCTGACCATGTGGTTCTTCTTCGAAAGTCTAAAGCACAAGGTCTTCCAACGAACCAATCCTGTCCAGGCATGACGATGCACCTGTACAAAGACAGATGGACTGGAAGAACCTCAGGAGAGAGAGAGAGAGAGAGAGAGAGAGAGAGAGAGAGAGAGAGACCTGTCTGACCTCAACGCCATTAGGGATGAACTGGAATGAGAGCCTCCTCGACATCCTGAGATCGCTGCCTGACATCACTAGAGCTCGAAATCAAGTCTAGGGGAAGGTCCTGAGACGAGGATGGAGCTCGATAGATGTTGGCCGTGATAGTCAGGGGTGCACATACTTTTGACCAGGTCATGTATCCGAGTGCAGAGAGAGAGAGAGATGTGCAGGATCGGATTTGATTTGCTTAGGAGACGGTGATGAGGCGATGGTGAGAAACGCAGTGTTTTACAGTGCACAGTGATGAAAGCCCCGTCAACACCGCACAGCGCTATTTATAACCCCGGAGGAAGAAGCACGGCTTACTGTACTGTATCTCTCCCTCACACACACACACACACACACACACACACTCACACTCAGAACGAGTGAATAAAATAACAGGGACAGAAACAGATCCACAAACATCTAAGCATAGACATGTTATAGTGTGGATCACACAACGCCACCGCACTCGACTCTCACATGTTCACGTGCTGACTTTGCAGAAATGTGATTAAAACACGTTTAAAGGTCAGCAAAAACAAATCTAAATCGGACGAGGTTTCAGGATTAATAATACTTAATTACACACAGACGGGAGAGAGAGAGAGAGAGAAAGCAAGTGAGACAAATAAGAGTCAATGAGAGAGACCATGAGTAAAAGTGAGACAAATGACTGCAAGTTAGACCATAAGAGTCAGTAGGGGGCGGGGCGGGCCGGGGGGGAGGGGGGGGGGGGCGCTAAGAATAAGAGAAACAGTGATTGTGTGCAAGATAAGACAAGTCAATAAGAAAGAGATGGATTGAGAAAGAGAGAGAAAAACGCAGTGAGAAATACAGTGAGGTAGAAAGAGAGAGAGCAAATGGTGAAAGAAAAACAGAGAGAGAAGGAGAGTAAAAAAAAAAAAAGAGACCAAGATCAACAGACAGACATTAAGAGAGATCAGTGAAGGAGAGAGAGAGAGAGAGAAATAGGGACGGTGAGACAATGCATGACCAGGAACTGAACAGTGAGACAGAACGAGACAGAGAGAGAGAAAGAGACTAACAATACGAGAAACAGAGATTACAAATAAGAAAATGCTAGCTGATAAAGAGACAGATTGAGAGGGGGGAGGGGGCACTGCCAGAGAAAAAGCAGTGAGACGGACAGCAACTAAGACAGAGAGAGAGAGAGAGAGAGAGAGAGAGAGAGAGAGAGAGAGAGAGAGAGAGAGAGAGAGAGATGCAGGGATGGAGAGAGAGCGGGAGAATGGTGAAAGAAAAACAGAGGCGGAGAGAGAGGAAGAGAGACAGCAGGTACAGTACAACAGTACGGTGAAAAAGACAGAAAAAGAGAGACAGGGAGACTATGCATGACACTTAACTGAACAGGGAGACAGAACAAGAGAGAGAGAGAGAGAGAGAGCAAGCAAATGAGACCATGAGATTTAATGAGGGAGAGACAGTAAGACGCAGAAAGAGAGATGAGGACCGAGTGACGGACAGCGAGAGACGGAGAGAAAACACACAGATTTAGAAATACACACTGATAATGACTGAACTAAATACAGCAGAGGTTTATAACACGTTTTTTAATGTGAGTGTAAATGATTAAGATATGAGACTCTGCTGAGCGCTGAGAGAGAGAGAGAGACAGAGAGAGAGAGAGAGAGAGACAGAGAGAGAGAGAGAGAGAGCGTGCTGTAGTTTGGGGTGAGTAGCAGAGCTGTAACGAGGCGGGACCCTCAGCTCTCCTGCACAGAGACATGGCGAGGTGTTTCCAGCAGCCCTCAGCTCACGATACGGTGTGATGGTGACACAAATCAGCCGTGAAGCGTCTCTCTCTCTCTCTCACCCCCTCACTCGCTCTCTCTCTCCCGCGGGTCCCAGAGCACGCTGCAGAGACGCCCGGCCTGCACACAGGCTTCCGCACACATTACACATTCCACATGCCATCAGCTCTTCTTTATAAAGGTTGTTAAAATAAATAAATCAATCAATCAAATCAATCATCAGCCACGTGGACTTTAACCGGCAGTTTAACGATTTCAAACGAACCGAAACACAAAACAGTGAGAAAAAAAAAAAAAAAAAAAAAAACGCTCTGGCCTCTGATTGGTTGATGAAACTTCCACAGGCCGAGCTCTGACAGTAGCGCAGGTTTAAAGAAAAGAGAAAGTTGTTGTTTCTATAGCGACAGCTCATTCGCAAGGAGGCGCGTTACATAAAGAGATTCAGGTGCGTGTGTGTGACCGCGTGTCGAGAAAATGTTTATTGAGAATTTAGGGAAGGAGTCTCCAGTGTTAGTGCGTGTAAGAGCGTTTTCACATTAGGGAATCGTTTCTGTCTGGTTCGTGTTGATCAGTGAGAACACAAGCGTTCCGCAACCGGGAACCGTTTGATCAGTGAGAACCATGCGATGTGAATCTGAACGCGGAAGTGGACCGCCGTTTAGACACGACATCATCAGTGCCGTCTGTCTCATCCTCGGACCTACACGCGAGGACGTCACTCTTGACATTTTTTTTCCCCCGAAATCTCAATAATATTAGGCATAACGTGAACGTTAACTTCTTTGTGCTCTTCTTGTCTTTGTGTCTAATGGTGACTCGCAAAACCAAACTAGGTGTGTACTGCCACCTGCTGTATCGGAGTGTGTAAATACACAAGCGTACCCGAGTACGGAGAATAAAGTGTGAAAGCACATTAAGTTTTGATTTTTGGTGGATGAATATTTTCTTTAACACAATTTTAAAATTCCAATAAAACACTTCATGATGTTCTGTTAATCAACCTTTCGGTGGTGAGAGTAAACCGGCATTAAGCATGATTTTCCAATCACAGCATGACGCACTGCGCTGTTTTATAGAACGATATTTTCTTTTAACTGAAGATATTTACACACTGTTACTTTAATCAGAAATGTAACCTTTTTTTTTTTTTACTCTTCCCTCTGACGGTGTTAAGTGTGTACACTTGTCCTAGCCTTCTTTTTCACGGACATTTGTTCTTACTCCAGAAGAAGCTGAATATTTGATACGCTTTGAGTCGGTGCAGCCCACCAGAGACGCAGGATACAAAGCGAACCCCGTGCTGAGCAAGACAAAGGTTCTGGAGTTTTGCTCAGGGGCAGGTTCTGGGATTTGACCTTTGACCTCACGACAGCAGCACGGCGCATCATCACAGTCCACCTCATCGAGTCTTTTCAGCTGCGTCAGGATGAGGCGGCGAGGACTCCAGACGCGAGCAGGTGACCCGGCGTGTAGCTCGACACCGCTGGGAATTTCCTCACCCGCGTATCGTGTGACCAGAGCGGAGACGTGAGACATGAGACCGAGCTTCAGGTTCAACTTACAGCTCAACCTACTGACATGTGCTTTCCTAAGGAGTGTGTGTGTGTGTGTGTGTGTGTGTTGTATGGGCTGATGCAAAAGCGAACCAGAAATAGTAGAAATAGTTCTCAGAATAGCTGAGAAACACCAAAGTGTAAACTCCTCCGTTCTGAAGATGACAGAAAACATAAAGCTTCATGTCTGCCTGTTACGAAGCGCCAACACTGGAGACTCCTCCCACTTCCGAGTCTTACGCAAACTGTAACAGCCTGTGATTGGTCATTAGAAATAAGGCAGAACAAAGCCCACTCAGTACAAAATGCATGACTTTGAGGAGCTCAACCTTTCTGCAGTTAGGGACCCTGCCTTTAAATTTTAACAGCGCCATCTGCTGGAGTGGAGGAGTCGTACCCGACCCCAACCCCATACTGGAGAACTTACACTGCCGTACTCATACCCAAGACCCTTTATTAGAGACCTTACACTGGCACCCTCATGCTGGAGAACCCATATTGGAAAACTTGCACTACCACCCTCATGCTGGAGAACCCATACTAGAGAACCTGTACTACACTCTGATGCTGGAGAGCCCATACTTTAGAATTCATACTGGCACACTCATGCTGGGGAAGCCATACTAGAGAACTTGTACTACCACTCCCATACTAGAGAACATGTACTGGAACCCTCATGTTGGAGAACCCATACTAGAGAACTTGCATTGGTACACTCATGCTGGAGAACCCATATTGGAGAACTTGTACTACCACTCTGATGCTGAAGAACCCATACTGTAGAATTCGTAATGGCACACTCATGCTGGAGAACTTGTACTACCACACTCATGCTGGAGAACCCATACTAGAGAACCTGTATTAGCACACTCATGCTGGAGAACACATATTGGAGAACTTGTACTACACTCTGATGTTGGAGAACCCATACTGTAGAATTCATACTGGCACACTCATGCTGGGGAAGCCATACTAGAGAACTTGTACTACCACTCCCATATAAGAGAACATGTACTGGAACCCTCATGTTGGAGAACCCATACTAGAGAACTTGCATTGGTACACTCATGCTGGAGAACCCATATTGGAGAACTTGTACTACCACTCTGATGCTGAAGAACCCATACTGTAGAATTCGTAATGGCACACTCATGCTGGAGAACTTGTACTACCACTCTCATGCTGGAGAACCCATAATAGAGAACCTGGATTAGCACACTCATGCTGAAGAACCCATATTGCAAAACTTACACTGGCAAACTCGTGCTGGAAAACCCATACTAGAGAACATGTACTGGAACCCTCATGCTGGAGAACCCATACTAGAGAACATGTATTAGCACACTCATGCTGGAGAACCCATATTGCAGAACTTGTACTACCACTCTCATGCTGGAGAACATGTATTGTAGAATTCGTACTGGCACCCTCATGCTGGAGAAGCCATACTAGAGAACTTGTATTGGCACCCTCATGCTAGAGAACCCATAATGGAGAATTTCCCCTGGCACACTCGTGCTACAGAACCTGCACTGGCTCTATCGTACATTATGTATAAAACAGAACCGTAAGGAGTGTGTGAACTTGTGAGTGCTCTGTTAAAAGCTGTTTTATCAGCATGTTTTTTTTTTTTTTTTTCCAGCAGCTGAGATCTTCTCAACCACGCAGACGAGACCTTGAAGCTTAAATACGAGCGGTATCTTTCCTTAAATGTCTCAAGCTTAGGACATGACTGCTACACCGGTTTCATCATCGCACAGTCATCCCACGCATCTTCTCCACATTAATTACGCAGAGGTCTTAAGAAGGGAAGCTTCTGCTAACACGAGCGAGAGGCTAAGTCTTGATTAGTGTCTCCTCCGGCTCTCCGGGGCGCCTGCAGCGAGAGCAACACCAGAGGGAACGAGTGCACCGCTTCCTTCCCAGGCGGCTGGCCGAAGCCCAGCACGTCCGGCTCACAAAGACGCCTCACGGCTCCGCGCCCACTCACGCCAACACCCGCCCACCATCTCTCGCTCCACACACAGAAACGCATTCACACGGGGAATAAGGGACCGCAGGGGGGAAAGAAATCAGAGAGAATCCGCACCGCAATTCGTCTCGCTGCCATCGGCCCGGAGGAAGCCCGAGCTTTCATTAGGTCTGGTAATAACGGCGGCGGAAAAGAAAATAGGATTCGCTGTTTAGCGTTCCGGGGCTGGAGGAGAGGTCACCAGGTGGTGATGGGAAAACAGGGAGCTGGTAATGGAGGATGCTTTCTCTCCCTGTCTCTTTCAAACCCTCGGTGAGGTCCAGAGATGCGAGACGTCTTCCATCTCGGATCCATGGGAAAGCGATCTAGGATTCAATTAGTAAGGAATGAAGCACAATGGGCTGTGCCGAGAAAGGAAAATAATCAACAACGGTGTCTGATCAGGGAGCAAATTCTCATGATGACTAGCAGCCAAGTCAATGTTTTCTCGCATTTCTCATTCCTTTCTCTCCAAGCTAATGAGAGAAAAATACACGGCTCGTCGTTCTACCAAGAAAGATGTCAAGGATAAAGAGCCGACACTGGAGACTCCTTCCGGAAATGCTCGACTTGTCGCCATACCATCACTTTACGCGCACTCTTAAAATAATCAGGTTTATGTAAATGTCATTTTTTATTTTAATTTTTTTTATTTCATGGTTTCACCTCCAACAGCAAGAAAGAAAAGATTCCAATAAATAAAACACAAACTTCCCAACAGACATAAAATAAAAAATAGTCTCTACAGCAACCCCGTGCTTTAGCTTTGATTTGCAGAGCTCCCGGGTTAAACAAAAGCACTCGGCTTCACCATGACTCAGGACATTCACACATTGACACACACACACACACACACACACCTCAGACGTCGAGTGAGGTAATGGAGAAACAAATGCTCGAGGTGGGGGGGTTGGTTGAAAGAAAAGTCTCTGAATGCAAATGCAGGCTGTTGAAATGAAGACGAACGAGAACATTACAGTATCAGCACGACGCAGCTCGCAGGGTCAGGAACACGGGGCGGCGAGGTCGTCACGGGTCCAGCACGGGTTAATATGTGGAGGGGAAACGCAGAGCTCTTTAACACTTATCTCATCCCCACACACACTCTACTGAACACGGCTTTATAGACCCAGGAAATCTAGTCATGCTGTAGATCTACCTTTTATTTAAGAATCTAAAACTCTAATACTGTACAAATTTTTATCTAGTTAAATCAGTCATAGTCTGCGATTAATCACAATTTTAAAACTGATCAGATTTACTTGTATTCTAAACATGCAAAGTTGAAATAAAACTGGATAGTTTTGGAAATAGGGGCGTGGCAAACTCACCGAGGGCGGGGCTCGATCCCGGATTCTCACATCCGAAAAATCAACAACCTGGAGCCTTAGCCGCCTGAGCCACCTCTCACACATCTTACATTTAATGCATTCTTGTAAAAATCGTTCCCCTTGAAGGCCGCTCGAGCACGCTTTGGGTTTATCCGAACTTCCATCTAGAAGCTTTTTTATAATAAACCTTCACACCTGGTGATGTTTCCTCAGTCATCTCATTATCCGCGTTAAACGTGCCGTTATAACAGCACTGCGATTATGGGAAGCCATTAGGGTCAAACTTATCTAGATGCAAAAAATAAAAATAAAAAACCTAAATAATAATAATAATAATAATAATAATAATAATAGAATGTCTACAGAATACACACAGTGGGTGAGGAAGTGATTTCTGACACAGTGAGGCTGATAACTCGCCTCTTTAGTGTAGAAAAAAAAGGCTCAGCAGGTTCAGGCTTTGGGTTACTGATAAGAAGGTCGACCAGTCTGCCATCAGCGACACCCTTAACCGTGTCTGCTCCAGCACCCTGTTATCCTGGCTGACCCTGACCTCTGACCCCAGTCTCCCAACACCCTGTGCTTTGCGAAGAAACCGTTTCTTGTTAAATTGTAAAATGCGTGTTAAATGTTAACGCTACAAATAAAAGCTTAACTAACTAAGCTAGTAGATTCAACCACAGCTAGTATCCTCTGACTGATATGTGACTAACTTATATATAAGTTCTGTCCATTTCACCGGTTTGGTTTGGTAATCCAGTCCTTTCAAATCTCCTTAGTTGCTGTCTTTGCTGGATGCCATAATAATTTGAGCCTTCCAAAATGCCGGTTTATTTGGTTTGTTGTTGGGTTTTTTTGGCCGTACAGTGTACATCATCTCACTCGTACAGTATGTTACACTATAACCAATTAAGAATGATGGATTACTTTTTAAGCACCAGCTCGCGTTCGTGTCTTGTTACACCGAGTTTGACGGAGAAATCCATTTTATTTTAACTGTTGGCTTTTGGTTTGACTGGATCGATCTGGAAATCAGACG